>OY997268.1:206420874-206443374 GCA_963921465.1 Triticum timopheevii
GTGAGCCACGAGGACTCAGCAATTCCATTACCATGGGTATCAAGACTAGCAAAGCTTAATAGGAAAGGAAGGGTAAAGTGGTGAGGTTGCAGCAGCGACTAAGCAAATATGGTGGCTAACATACGCAAATGAGAGCGAGAAGAGAAGCAAAGGAACGGTCGTGAAGCTAGCAATGATCAAGAGGTGATCCTGAACTCCTACTTACGTCAAACATAACACAGAAACCGTGTTCACTTCCCGGACTCCGCCGAGAAGAGACCATCACGGCTACACACGCGGTTGATGCATTTTAATTCGGATCTGGTGTCAAGTTATCTACAACCGGACATTAACAAATTCCCATCTGCCACATAACCGCGGGCACGGCTCTCGAAAGTTTATACCCTGCAGGGGTGTCCCAACTTAACCCATGACAAGCTCTCGCGATCAACAAAGGAATAGACCTTCTCCCAGGAAGACCCGATCAGTCTCGGAATCCCGGTTTACAAGACATTTCGACAATGGTAAAACAAGGCCAGCAAAGCCGCCCGATGCGCCGACAATCCCGATAGGAGCTGCACATATCTCGTTCTCAAGGCAACACCGGATGAGACAGGCTATGAGTAAAACCAGACTTCGAGTTTCCGAGGTGGCCCCGCAGGCGGCTTGGTTCGGACCAACACTTAGACAAGCACTGGCCCGGGGGGGGGGGGGGGCTAAAATAAAGATGACCCTTCGGTTGGCCGACCCAAGGGAAGGGGATAGGTGGTGGTGAGGCAAATGGTAAAACCAAGGTTGGGCCTTGCTGGACAAGTTTTATTCAAAGCGAACTGTCAGGGGGTCCCATAAATCACCCGACCGCGTTAGGAACGCAAAATCCGGGAACATAACACCGGTATGACGGAAACTAGGGCGGCAAGAGTGGAACAAAACACCAGACATAAGGCCAAGCCTTCCACCCTTTACCAAGTATATAGATGCATTAATAATATAAGAGATATTGTGATATCCCAACATAACCCTGTCCACCATGGAGAAATCTTCAACTTCACCTGCAGCTAGCAACGCTATAAGAGGGGCTGAGCAAAAGCGGTAACATAGCCAAGCAACGATTTGCTAGGAATGGTGTCAAAGGTTAGAGGTTCATGGCAACATGGGATGGCTTGATAAACAGGTAATAGGTCACGCAGCATAGCGATAGAACGAAGCAACTAGCATAGCAATGATAGTAGTGAGATCCAGGGTAGCGGTCATCTTGCCTGAAATCCCGCAAGGAAGAAGAACGAGTCCATGAATAAGATGAAGCCACCAAGACGAACCAAGCGTAGACGAACGAATCCTCACGATCGCAACGAAACGGGAACTATCGAGAAGAAGCACACAACATGGTAAACACACCACACATAGGCAAGACATGATGCACAACAAGCATGATGCATGAAAAGGTTACATGAAGCTACTCATGGCAAGAGATGATGCAAACAAGAACAACACATCAAGGCAAGTTTAAATGAGGCCGGGAACAACATATAACAATTCCGGTAAGTCCTCATATGCAAATTTCGAAATTGGTCCAGAACTGAATAAACCTTATGTTCAAGTTGTTAAACAGCAAGTTAAGATGCACTAAGATGATCTACACGGAATTCTAGTCAAGTTACATATAAAGTTCATTAGATTTGGAGCTACGGCCTAGAAGATATGAGCAAAACAAGTTAAGCATGGCATTGATGCAAAATGCACCCAAACATCAAGCAAACACACCAAAACAAGGATGCAACATGATAATATGAAACTACATGCAAAATCAAGCAAGTTTCATATAGAGCACACTCAAAACGGAGCAACGGTGCAACACATACACTCTATACAAGTCATTACAACAATCTGTCCATAACAGCAACTAGGCATCTTGCAAGCATCAAAACAATATGCTACAGCACCCCAACATAATAACAAAAGGCATGGGCATGAAGTGCAGGTAAAGCATAACAAAACATGAACACTGAGCTATCTCCAGAAACAATCTAGAACATGCTCAAAAAGACATGGAGATATTGCAAATAATAACAGTTCAGACTTTAGCAGAAATAACATCAGGTTGCAATGTTTACAGCTATCAAACAACATGTTACAGGAACATATCATGGCAAACAAAGGCATGGCATGAATCTACTAAAAGCATAGATCAAAAGTCCCTTACTGACCATGAGCCAAAAAGGCATAGAAAATATGATGGCACTCATGTAAACATGGCAAGTTATATTACAATTCATACATGGCAGGAACAACGATAGGTAGGCATGTTCGTGAGCTTGAATCACTCACCATAGAGCAATACATGGCATGGCAAGGCAACCAACAGTAAGAAGACATGTTTATGAAGCTATACATGGCAAGAGCAAGTTCATAGGGTGCATGGATCACTAGGAAAACACATGGGAACAAGTGAACTTAATGTAAACAGGCTGACAACAACATTATCAAGCAACTTTGGAGCAAGATTACAACATGTTCCAGCAGGCTATAATTGGAACCAAGGGCATGAATGGATAGAGCATGACATGTATATCAAAACATGTTTATAGGACATCTCCAGATTATGCATATAATGATTAGTAGCAACATGTTTACATAGCAACAAAATATAACAGAATCTGTCAGGAAAACAGCAACAGCAAGTACCCTCCTTAACAAGCTTGATACACTCAGCACACAAATCACAAAAATACATGGATGGCACCCCTGGAAAGATGGCATAGCATAGATCAACATTCATGTAGACATCAACCTCATAGGATGCACACATTAATCATGGCAAAAATGATAAATGAGCAAGTTATAACAGTTTCAGCAGATTAACATCAACATGCACTCTTCGAACAGCATTTCGGGCATCAAAATGAGCTCAAATGAAAATGATGCAATGGAATGAAATGAAGTACTCGTCGGGACGAACAATTTGACATATTACACGCATGAAACGGATCTACGGATGCAGAGATACAATGGCATGAACATGGCATGATTATGCAAAGTTATCAGGGACTTAGTGGATAAACAACCTCCGAGATCTGGATCTGGCGCGGGACCCGAGGGCGGTCGGAGACGAGGCGGCGGCTCGCCGGAGCTGGAGGCCGCGGAGGCGCCGGAGACGGCCGGGCGGCGGCGAGGAGGTGCCCGGAGGGGAGGGGATCGGCGCCGGTCGCTGGAGATGCGCGCGGAGGCGGGGCGCCGGCCTCCGGCGGAGGAGAGGCGGGGCCGGGCGGTCCATTCCGAGAACGTTTAACACCCGCACAAGAGAAGAGGCCAAAAGGGGACGCCGGGGGACATAGGAGTGCCGGATTGCAAAACGGACAACGGGGAAAATGCTCGGATGCATGAGACGAACATGTATGCAAAATGAGATGCACATGATGACATGATATGAAATGCATATTATGACATGGCAAAGTGCAACACGCAAGCAAATGACATGGCAACTGTCGTGGTTCTAAGTCTGACAGTAGAGTGGGGGGTAGGTATGGAGAGGCAAGGTCCTAGCTATAGAGAAGTTGTAAACACAAGCGATGTACGAGTTCAGGCCCTTCTCGGAGGAAGTAAAAGCCCTACGTCTCGGAGCCCTGAGGCGGTCGAGTGGATTATGTGTATAGGTGTTACAGGAGTGCGAACCCTTCTGCCTGTGGAGGGGGGTGGCTTATATAGAGTACGCCTGGACCCCTGCCAGCCCACGTAATGAAGGGTTTAAAGTGTATTAAGTCTGGGGCGTTACTGGTAACGCCCTACATAAAATGCCTTAACTATCATTAAGTCTATTCAATTACAGGCCGTTGCAGTACAGAGTGCCTTCTGACCTTCTGGTGGTCGAGTGTATCTCCATGGTCGAGTGATCTCTATGGTCGAGTGTATCTCCATGGTCGAGTGTATCTCCATGGTCGAGTCCTTCTTCCAGTCGAGTGGGTTCTTCGATGGTTGACTGGAAGGTGATCTCTTCTAAGGCTATCCTAGGGTAGGGCATTCAGGTCAGACCTATGACCCTACCCTAGGTATATGAATCCATCATTAGCCCCCGAATGGATTGAGGCTTGAATGAGGAAAGAGTTGATGCTGTTTCCGATTGGCTTTTGCATACTGGCTTATGCGTCGTTCTGGATCAAGATCTTCTTTGTCGATAACGAACAACTTTTCTTCAGTCGACTCGATCCATTCTTGTCTTTCGTCGAGTGATCTTTTAGACTTTGCTGGTTCCCGAGCGACGGATCGCAGGAAATCTCGCGTCTGACAGATCGATATGCCGTCCGCGGATTCCACGGGATACGGAATTTGGGGGGGCGCGCGAAGCGGAACAGACCGTGGCGCTCGGACGGGACGGGACATGAACGCCTCGATCTCCGCGCCGTCTTTTCCGCCATGTATCGTGTCAAAGCAACTGTTTCGGGATATGATCAGGTTGCCTGGGTCCACATGTCATCCACTCGGAAGGGATGGTATATAAATGCAACCGGCGAGGGTTTTCTGAATAGTGCTCCATTCTTTCTCCTCTGTTCTCCTCATCTCCGCCCAGTGCACTTGCTCTCGCTCCCGCAAAGCTCTCCCTTGCACACCTCGCCGGCAGCCATGGTCAAGGAGAAGACGGCGGCGTTGGAGCGCGCAAAGAAGGCGTCGGCGACGGAGAAGGCATCGGCGGCGGAGAAGGCGAAGGGGAGGTCCACCAGCCGCAGTGGGTCTTCGTCAAGATCCCGCTTGCCGAAGGGCTGGGTCCAGGGAGATTGGATCCAGTCGACCATCACGGAGAAGGATCTCCTCGACATGGCCGACGACGGGCTGATCCCCCATGGCGCAGCGAGACTCCCAGGGAAAGAGTGGCAACCTCAGCCAGAAGAGGGTGAGTGCGTGCTCCTGGCGACTCATATTGATCGAGGGTTTTCTTTGCCACCGAGCATCTTCTTTCGTGGTTTTTTGAACTTCTTCGGAGCCCAACTCCACCACTTTACTCCGAACTCTATTGCGTACCTTGCTGCATTCGTATCCATGTGCGAGAGTTTCCTGGGCTGTCGACCACACTGGGGCTTGTTCAAGCACATCTTCACGTGCCGTTCTCAGACCGTGAAGAAGGCGAGTCCAGGCGACGAGAAGACCCAGGTTGTCCAAATGTGCGGGGGTCTGGGGATTCAAGTGAGGAACAAGAGCACCTTCCCCGCTATGACGTTTCCCGAGTCGGTCAGAGGCTGGCAGTCGACTTGGTTCTACTGCCGGGATGAGCTGACGCCGGGACAGTCGAGTGGGCTTCCCCCATTCACCATGAGTCGAGTGAACAAGCCCTCCTCTCTCAAGGTGGTTCCGGAGGAAAGGGCCGATGTGAAGATGTTGATGGACCGAGTGGTGCAGTTGGTCCGGGACGGCGTGACTGGCATGGACCTTCTGGAGGTTTTCCTTCGGCGGCGGATCCAACCTCTTCAGTTCCGAAGCCATGGCATGTGGTTGTACTGCGGGACTGAAGACGATACCCGAGTCCACCCAGAAGCAGTCGACGACGCCACCGTGGAAAGATGGATGGCCGCGGTCACTGGGAATAAGGATAATCCCCGTGGATCCAGGAGGGTTCCTCCACTCGACCATCACACCGATCCAGACAAGGTATACTTGCTCTGCCTTCCATTGTACATCCGTCGAGTGAGTTTCTGTATATTCTGTGACTTGGTCGATTGATCTCTGTTTTGACGTCTTTTAGGCCCTCACCGACCTATATTCGATGCCCAATGGAGCTCAGGCTCCGACTGAGGAGGAAGAAGCCAGCGGGGGCGAGAGCCAGGAGGAGTGGGATTCAGACGCTGCTGAAGGTGACGACGACGACGATGATGACGAGGACGAAGAGGAGGAAGAGGAGGAGGAGGTTGCACCGCCGCTCTCGGAAAGGCGGTCAAAGCTTGTCCATGACCACGCGACTGAACGCGGTAAGGGGGTGGCGACTGCATCGCAGTCGACCAAACGCCCTCGGACCGCTTCTCCGGTGCCGAGTGACAGGGCTCCGAAGCAGTCGAGGGTGGCTCTGCCGAAACCCCCCAAGCTCTTGCCGAAGATGAAAGTGTCCATCCCCACCATATCCGGGTAAGCACGTTACTTGGGTTCTCTTGTTTTGCATAAGGCTTTATCTCTGGTTGATATTTGAGTTGGTCGATTGATTCTTTGGGACTTCAGTGCTGCAACTTCTGAGACCTCAGGCAAGGCTGACGACCATGAGATGGAGGACGCAGCAACCTCGAATCCTGGTACTATACTCTCAATTCTGTCCTTAGTCGACTGACTCAAGATTTCTGACTTTGATTCTTTTTCCGAAGCTCCACCCCATGACATTATCACCCTTCCCGAAGATGATGATGTGGATGAAGAACCACTGAGGCACAGGATGAGCAGCAAGACGTCTACTGGTAAGGCAACCCAGAGTACGACGGCGCCCGAAGCTGTGGCCACGGAAGGGGAGAACCTCACTCGACACACCGTGTCTTTCGCGGTGCCGTTGACGAGCGCTCGTCCCACTTCGTCGAGTGCTGCACAGCCTTCGCTCTTCACAACACATCATGTCCCAGAGGACCAAGCCAGTGCTGCTAAGGAGGCGATACGTCAAGCGGGGATCATGATGGAACAGGTGAAGACCATCCGGGATGCAAGCCAAGCAGCTTACGACGCCAGCTCTGCCCTTCAAAGCAATGTGCAGGTCAGTCGACCACCGCCTATTCTGTTAGGATATGCTATCAAGATTTTTTCTTTCTGATTTCTGAAATCCATAGCAATCACCCGCTGGGAGTATTGATAGAAAATTCTATGTTAGCGGGGGCACGCTGAGTGCACCCGCTAGGTGTAGTCCCCAAGGCTAAGGTCGACTGCTGGCAGTCGACCTTAGGCTTTAGAAGTAAAGGTTGTTCATCATTTGATTTGGTCGACTGGTCGACTTTGTCTTGGACAGAACTAGTGGGGGCACGCTGAGTGCACCCACTGGGTGTAGTCCCCGAGACCGTGGTCGACTGCTTGCAGTCGACTACAGTCTGAAGTCCACATCTCTCTTTTTTTTGGGTCGACTGGTCGACTCTGTCTTGAACAGAACTAGTGGGGGCACGCTGAGTGCACCCACTGGGTGTAGTCCCCGAGACTACAGTTGAATGCTTGCATTCGACTGTAGTCTAGAAACGTATGATCTTTCTCTATCCACTCGGAAGTGAACCATCTTTGATATTTTGTTGATTGGTTCTTCGTAGAAATCCTGTGACCTTGCGGCTCGCTATACGGAACTGGAGCAGAAGCACATTCAGCTCGAGTTTGATTTGAAGCTGGTGCAGGAGAATCTGACGAAGGCGAAGGAGGAGACCAAAGGTATGTTCGGTGAGACCTCGACGACTCCTTTATCCTTCCATTTATTTCAAGATCTGACTTTGCTGTAACCTACAGACAAAGTGCGGGATGCCCAGAAGAAGAAGGACCTTGAGCTTGCCGAGAAGACCAAGCTTGCTGACGAGAAGTTAGCTTCAGTCACCAAGCTTGAATAGGAAAATCACAATCTGAAAACTGCTTTGGCGATTGCTTCCAAGGATGTTGACCGACTGAAAGCTGACAAGACTACCCTGACTGAGAAGATCAACCAATTAACTGGGAAGAAGAATGACCTTGAAAGCTTCCTGGGCGGTCTTGCTAAGAAACTGTTCCTTATGCTCGAAGGTAAACTTTTCACTCAACCAGCATTTTCAACTGTGATGCTTCCATTGGACCATTGCCTTGACTCGGTGTTTTGTCTTTGCAGAATTCTGTCGGAACTTTGAAGATGAGACTAGCCAGTTGGAGCCGAACCTTGATCCTGTCAATTCTCCAGTGAATGATGAAGTCGCCATGAATGCCTTCCGGCTGAAGTCTCGTGTTGCAGCTGTCGTGGACTATCTTGCAAGGCTGAAGGCCACCACTTCTCGCATCGACTCGACGCTTTGGCCCGGGGTGACACTTCAGAATGACCTCGAGTCATTGATGGCTCGACTAAACGCAGTCCCCGACCGAGTACAAGAGTGGAAGAAGTCCTCGGCTCGGTGCGGCGCAGATGTTGCCCTGTGTCTGGCCCGATTCCATTGTAAGGACGCACGAGAAGAGAAGCTGGCGGCTCTCCGAGTGGCCAACACGAAGAAACACGACTTCAGGTCCTTCATGGAAACTTTCATCGCTGCTGCTACCCGGATTGCAGACGGGATCGACCTCGACGAGTTTGTTGCTCCTTCCAGCCCTCCACAGGAGGGGTAAAAAACTTTCTTTAAGCCCAACACTTTAAATTTGCCTCGGTATGCCGAGTGTAGTTGTAACCGGTAAACCTTAACAGGCTTAGTGCCTGAGCACTTTCGGTTCCTTTAGGTATCGACCTAAACTTGGACTTGATGTTTGGATATGATTGCTCTTGGTTCGAATTGTCTTTTGCGGGTTTACAGCAAGATGTCCACTGCAGTCGACTTATTCCTTAGGCGAGCGCTGGGCCGCAGCTAAACCGCTGAGTGAGAGGTTTGCTCTTCACTCGGTAGGATTTTTATAACTCAGGCGAGCGCTGGGCTGCAGCTAAGCCCCCGAGTGAGAGGTTTGCTCTTCACTCGGTAGGATTTTTTATAACTTAGGCGAGCGCTGGGCTGCAGCTAAGCCTCCGAGTGAGAGGTTTACTCTTCACTCGGTAGGATTTTTTATAACTTAGGCGAGCGCTGGGCTGCAGCTAAGCCCCCGAGTGAGAGGTTTGCTCTTCACTCGGTAGGATTTTTTTATAACTTAGGCGAGCGCTGGGCTGCAGCTAAGCCCCCGAGTGAGAGGTTTGCTCTTCACTCGGTAGGATTTTTTTATAACTTAGGCGAGCGCTGGGCTGCAGCTAAGCCCCCGAGTGAGAGGTTTGCTCTTCACTCGGTAGGATTTTTTTATAACTTAGGCGAGCGCTGGGCTGTAGCTAAGCTCCCGAGTGAGAGGTTTGCTCTTCACTCGGTAGGATTTTTATAACTTAGGCGAGCGCTGGGCTGCAGCTAAGCCCCCGAGTGAGAGGTTTGCTCTTCACTCGGTAGGATTTTTTTTATAACTTAGGCGAAACGGATTCGCGACTAAGCCACCCGCTGGGGGAAAAAGTGACAAAAGTTATGAAGGAATTATGGCACTATTATTTCGAGATCCATGAACTACAGAAGTATTTTATTACAACTCATCCGAGTGGAAAACTTTTAGGTGTAAAACGGGCGGAGCAGATCCGCATTCCAAGCTCGGGGCTCTTCGATGTTGTGTTCGACGTTGTAGAGACGGTAAGCCCCGTTGTGGAGAACTTTGGTGACGATGAAGGGTCCTTCCCAAGAAGGAGCGAGCTTATGCTGTTTCTGCTGATCCACTCGGAGAACTAGATCTCCCACTTGGAAGGCTCGACCCCTCACATTCCTGGCGTGAAAGCGACGCAAGTCTTGTTGATAGATGGTCGATCGGATCAGAGCCATCTCCCTTTCTTCCTCTAGAAGGTCGACTGCGTCCTGACGCACTTGCTCGGCTTCTGCTTCGTTGTAGAGTTCAACTCGAGGAGCATTGTGAAGAAGATCACTCGGCAAGACTGCTTCAGCTCCATAGACCAAAAAGAATGGAGTTCTTCCAGTCGACCGATTGGGTGTGGTTCGCAAACCCCAAAGCACCGAAGGAAGTTCGTCGACCCATGCTCCAGCTGCGTGCTTGAGGTCACGCATCAGTCAGGGTTTTAAACCCTTGAGGATTAAGCCATTGGCTCGCTCCGATTGTCCATTCGACTGGGGGTGAGCGACTGAAGCGTAGTCGACTCGTGTGCCTTGAGCGTTGCAGAAATCCTTGAATTCTTCCGAGTCAAAGTTCGACCCATTATCCGTAATGATGCTGTGCGGAACTCCATATCTGAACGTCAGCTCCCTGATGAAGGTAACTGCAGTACCGGCGTCAAGATTCTTGATCGGTTTAGCCTCGATCCACTTTGTGAACTTGTCGACTGCGACCAGTACGTGCGTGAAACCACTTCGACCTGTTCTCAAGGGACCGATCATGTCTAACCCCCATACTGCGAATGGCCAAACGAGTGGAATGGTCTTAAGAGCTGACGCGGGCTTATGTGACATATTGGAGTAGAATTGACATCCTTCGCACTTGTCCACTATTTCCTTTGCCATCTCATTCGCTCTTGGCCAGTAAAATCCAGCTCGGTATGCTTTGGCTACAATGGTCCGAGAAGACGCATGGTGACCACAGGTCCCCGAGTGGATATCATTGAGAATGATTCGACCTTCTTCTGGCGTTACGCATTTTTGACCAACCCCAGTCGGGCTTTCTCTATACAGCTGTCCTTTGATAATGGTAAAGGCTTTGGATCGACGGACGATCTGCCGAGCCTCTTCCTCCTCTTCTGGGAGCTCTTTTCTCAGGATATACGCAATATAGGGAATTGTCCAGTCGGGAATGACCACTAAAACCTCTACAACCAAGTCGACCACAGCTGGGACCTCAACCTCAGTCGGATCTGTGGCACTCTTGGGCTGTGGAGCTTCCTCTGTGAAGGGATCTCCTTTAACTGACGGTGTGTGTATATGCTCCAAAAACACACCACTCGGAATGGCTTCTCTTTTGGAACCTATTTTTGCCCGATCATCTGCTGCTTGATTTTTCAGTCGGGGGATGTGATGGAGCTCCAACCCCTCGAACTTCTTTTCCAGCTTCCTCACTGCATTGCAGTATCCAGTCATGGCTGGGCTTCTCACGTCCCATTCCTTCATCACCTGGTTGACCACTAAATCTGAATCGCCGTAAACCATCAGGCGACGGACGCCGAGTGAGATGGCCATGCGCAATCCATATAAAAGGGCCTCATACTCTGCCTCATTGTTGGAGGAATCAAAGTGAATCTGGAGCACATATCTAAGCTTATCTCCTCTGGGGGAAACCAGAACAACCCCAGCACCAGAACCATTCAGCATCTTAGAGCCATCGAAGAACATGGTCCAATGCTCCGAGTGAACTTCAGTCGGCTGCTGTTGTTCAATCCACTCGGCGAGGAAATCTGCTATTGCCTGGGACTTAATGGCTTTCTTTGCCTCGAACTTGATATCAAGGGGAAGAAGTTCAATCGCCCATTTCGCCACTCGACCAGTTGCATCTCTGTTGTGCAGAATCTCTGATAGTGGAGCGTCGCTGACGACTGTGATAGAATGATCAGAGAAATAATGAGCAACCTTCTTCGTGGTCATGTATATTCCATACACAAGCTTCTGATAATGAGGATATCCCTGCTTGGATGGAGTCAAAACTTCAGACAAATAATACACCGGGCGCTGAACTTTGAAGGCTTTTCCTTCTTCCTCCCGCTCGACCATAAGTATCGTACTGACGACTTGTCCTGTGGCTGCAATATAAAGCAACAAAGGCTCTTTGCTGATTGGAGCAGCAAGCACCGGCTGGGTGGAGAGCAGAGCTTTTAGCTCGGCAAACGCTGCATCAGCTTCTGGAGTCCACTCGAACTTGTCTGCCTTCTTCATCAGTCGGTAAAGAGGCAATGCCTTTTCACCGAGTCGTGAGATGAATCGACTTAATGCGGCCAAGCATCCAGTAAGCTTCTGGACATCGTGCACTCGCACATGGCGTTTCATTCGGAGAATAGTGCCGATCTTCTCTGGATTTGCGTCGATCCCTCGCTCGGAAACGAGAAAACCGAGTAACTTTCCACCAGGAACTCCGAATGTGCACTTCGATGGATTGAGCTTGATATCATACCTTCTGAGGTTGGCAAATGTTTCGGCGAGGTCAGCAAGCAGGTCGGAACCTTTTCGCGACTTAACGACGATATCATCCATATACGCTTCCACATTCCGACTGATTTGAGTGAGAAGACACTTCTGAATCATACGCATAAATGTGGCTCCGGCATTCTTGAGGCCGAATGGCATGGTGATATAGCAGAAGCACCCGAATGGAGTGATGAAAGCTGTTTTTACTTCGTCGGGTCCGTACAGATGGATCTGATGATACCCGGAATATGCGTCTAGAAAAGACAGTCTCTCACATCCCGCGGTCGAGTCAACAATTTGATCTATGCGAGGGAGAGGAAAATGATCTTTCGGGCAGGCCCGATTGATGTGCTTGAAGTCAATGCACATGCGGAGTGACTTGTCCTTCTTGGGAACCATGATGACATTAGCGAGCCACTCGGAGTGGTATATCTCTCGGATAAATCCTGCCGCCAACAGTCGAGCCACTTCCTCACCAATAGCTTTTCTCTTCTGGACGGCGGACCGCCGAAGATGCTCTTTGACTGGCTTTGCTGATTTGTCGACTCTGAGGCAATGCTCAGCCAGTCCCCTGGGAACACCTGGCATGTCAGCTGGCTTCCATGCAAAAATGTCCCAGTTCTCACGGAGGAACTGGATGAGCGCTTCTTCCTATTTCGGGTCGAGTGTCGTGGAGATGTGAGTCGGGGCTGCATCGGGGTCGGTCGGGTGAATATGAACAGGCTTCGTCTCACCAGACGACTGAAATGCAGATTCTGTGGCTGGTTTCTTGGATCGCAACAAATCACTCGGATCTGCGTTTTGCTTGTATTCTTCGAACTCGACCGCTGTCACCTGGGAATCGGCAATCTTTGAGCCCTTCTGAAAGCACTCTTGTGCCTTTTTCCGATCGCTAGTGACAGTGATCACCCCTTTGGGACCTGGCATTTTCAGTTTGAGGTACACGTAACATGGTCGAGCCATGAACCGTGCGTAGGCGGGCCTCCCCAAAATGGCGTGGTATGCGCTCTGAAAATCCACAACCTCAAAGGTCAACTTTTCCTTGCGAAAATGTTTTGAGTCGCCAAAAACAACGTCCAGGGCTATTTGGCCGAGTGAGTTGGCTTTCTTCCCTGGTATGACTCCGTGGAAACTCATGTTGCTGGTGCTCAATCGAGACATCGGAATGCCCATTCCCTTCAGTGTGTCTGCATATAACAAGTTCAGCCCACTGCCACCGTCCATTAACACTTTCGTCAGTCGAGTGCCTTCGACAACTGGGTCGACCACCAAAGCTTGCCTCCCAGGGGTGGCAATATGAGTCGGGTGATTAGATTGGTCGAATGTGATGGGTGTTTGGGACCATTTCAGATAACTTGGTTTTGCTGGGGCAACCATATTCACCTCACGGTTAATGACTTTCAGTCGACTCTTGCTTTCCACATCCGCGAAGATCATCAGAGTGGAGTTGATATGCGGATATTCTTCCTCACTGTCCTCTTTGTCTCCAGCCTTGTGTGACTCTTTCTCCTTGTCCTTAGACTGTTTACCCTGAAACTGCTGGATCAGGAGTCGACACTGGCGAGTGGTGTGCTTTGGGTAAATAATGTTGCCCTCTTCATCCTTCCTCGTGTGGATGTGGCATGGCATATCCATCACGTCGTTTCCTTCTTTATCCTTTACTTTCTTAGGATTCCAGGATCCTTTTGGCTTCCCTTTGAACTTTCCCTGAGTTACGGCCAGGGCTTCTCCAGGAGCTGCTGGCTCGGCTTTCCGCTTCTGTTTCCGACTGGAATTCCCCTTCTCCGACTGACTCGGCTTAAACTTGCCGCTTCGGAGTCGGTCCTCTTCCTCACCATTTGCGTACTTGGTAGCAATCTCCATCATCCGACTCAGAGTCATGTCTCCGGTTCGACCAAACTTCATACTCAATTCTCTGTTCTTGACGCCATCTTTGAAGGCGCAGACTGCTTGATGATTAGACACATTTTCCACAGTATGGTGCAGAGTGATCCACCTCTGAATATACTCTCTGAGAGTCTCATTGGGCTTCTGCACACAAACTTGCAGCTCTGTCAAACCAGCTGGTCGCTTGCAGGTTCCTTCAAAAGTTCTGACGAACACTCGGAACAAGTCTTCCCAAGTGTAAATACTGCTAGGAGGTAACTGATTCAACCACGCTCTGGCTGAACCTTCCAGCATAAGGGGCAAATGCTTCATGGCCACCTCATCATCCCCGCCGCCAATCTGAACAGCCACTCGGTAATCCTCGAGCCAAGTTTCAGGCTTGGACTCCCCAGTGAACTTGCTGACTCCTATCGCCAACCTGAAATTGGGGGGAATCACTGTGGCTCTGATAGCCCTGCTAAAACACTCTGGACCAGAAACATGCACTCGACTGCTCGTGGGAGCATCTCTCTCGGGCCCACCTCGATGGGCTCTGTTCCGGTCGACCAAGCTCTGCACGATAATGGATCGCGCGTCGAAGCCTGGCCCCCTGGGGTCGACTGGAACCCTTCGCCCCACACTGAACTGACGCCTGTCATCCTGTCGGCGAGGAGCGTAAGACTCTTCCCTCGGAGGGGAAACGGGCACTCGACGCCTGTCATCTCGGTTGCGTCGGTCTCCATGCTGATCATGCTGGTTGTCGCGTCCTTCCCGCCGCGGAGGAGATCTGGGACTGTGAGCCGACTGAACCGTATTCGCAGCAACGGATCGACTGTGAATTCTGTTGCGCGACTGCGACACGGCTGGGTTCTGGTCCCCAGCTGCTCGGAGCAAATCTCTGATCTGCATCAAGCCTCTCCCAGCTTCCGACTGTGAAGGCTGGATGGACTCTGCTATACGGGTTGCAGCTGCTAAATTCTGAATTGGTGTGCGGTATACCTGAGTCGGTGGGAAGAGTCGACGTCGACTGGCTTCGGGGACTCGTTGCCGCGCGCGCTCGTCGAGTGCTCGCTGAAGGTTCTCCAGACGAGCGCGTTCAGCCACATTGGCCAAACGTGCCTCCTCCAAGGCGCGAGCCTCGGGGGTTTCTCCCGTAATAGGAGTATGCAGGGCATCCATGTTCCTGCGGCGATGCTCCTCTCTCTGCAGAGAGTCGAGTGCCTCGGGCTGGTACTCTTCGTGGTCCTGTACGGGGCTGCCTCCGCCGCCTGCTCCGCCGCCATGGGCGAAGCCAGGAGGACTGCGGGGCCCGTCGACCATGAGAATTTCCGCCGCTGGATCACTGCTATCGCACTCGGATGCAGTCTCTATGGAGCCAGTCGACAGATCAAACAGGCCATAGAGAGATTCGTCGGGCTCGATTGCCGCAACTTGTGCGATGGCCACCTGGCGAGCCACCGCGTGTGTCACCCACCGCTGAAGCCTCGATCGACCAGAGCGCTTGCGCTGGTGGGAGACCGGGCGGGCGACCGATAAAGGAGTCGACCGATAGGGGGCCGACAGTTGCCGCAGCAGAACGCCGCAGACACATGCGCGAAAATGCGTCGCACCGCGGACGGGGAGCGCATCAACGTCGAGTGGAGCCTCCTGGAGCCACGCGGAGTCGTCGATGACGAAGGTGAGAGCGCCAAGACGGATCTCGCGCCCTTCGACCAAAACTCCAGTAGTCATCATGATGAAAGTATTCGGAAATACTGCAACTTCTCCACAAAATCGCTAAAACACCGGCCCCACGGTGGGCGCCAACTGTCGTGGTTCTAAGTCTGACAGTAGAGTGGGGGGTAGGTATGGAGAGGCAAGGTCCTAGCTATAGAGAAGTTGTAAACACAAGCGATGTACGAGTTCAGGCCCTTCTCGGAGGAAGTAAAAGCCCTACGTCTCGGAGCCCTGAGGCGGTCGAGTGGATTATGTGTATAGGTGTTACAGGAGTGCGAACCCTTCTGCCTGTGGAGGGGGGTGGCTTATATAGAGTACGCCTGGACCCCTGCCAGCCCACGTAATGAAGGGTTTAAAGTGTATTAAGTCTGGGGCGTTACTGGTAACGCCCTACATAAAATGCCTTAACTATCATTAAGTCTATTCAATTACAGGCCGTTGCAGTACAGAGTGCCTTCTGACCTTCTGGTGGTCGAGTGTATCTCCATGGTCGAGTGATCTCTATGGTCGAGTGTATCTCCATGGTCGAGT
The DNA here is from genome assembly GCA_963921465.1 of Triticum timopheevii. Lineage (NCBI taxonomy): Eukaryota > Viridiplantae > Streptophyta > Magnoliopsida > Poales > Poaceae > Triticum > Triticum timopheevii. The sequence goes on from OY997268.1 coordinate 206,436,750, forward strand.
GTATCTCCATGGTCGAGTCCTTCTTCCAGTCGAGTGGGTTCTTCGATGGTTGATTGGAAGGTGATCTCTTCTAAGGCTGTCCTAGGGTAGGGCATTCAGGTCAGACCTATGACCCTACCCTAGGTATATGAATCCATCAGCAACGGCGGCGAATAACTGGCAGACACATAGCGCATCGAATCCGGGGCGTTACAACACTCCTCCACTAACAAGAGATCTCGTCCCGAGATCTTAGGACCGAGACGGAAGGGAAAAAGGGATGAGGTGAAGTAAGAAATCAAAAGAAGAAGCAAAGAATCGAGAGCACTCGAGAAGAAGAGAGGAACGACGAGAATGACGAGAATCGAAAACTCACGGAATCAGATAGACTATGAAATCACTCGTTCTAACCGGAGTGGTTAGAATGAGAAAAGAAACGAATAAGACTGAAACGATTTAGGCATCACTCCGGCTAAACATGGAGGAATAGAACACGAACTAGAGAGGATGGAATGATACTTGATGAACTCTTGAAGAATGAATTAAATCATGAAGAACCACCATGAAGAACTCCGGTGACAAAAGGATGACGAGATAGAAATGAAGGATGAAAGAATAAGACGAGCCTTGCGGTGATTTGGATGGAGGTTCCGACGAGATGGTCGAGGAAATTGAACCCCGGAAAAGAAAAGAGGAAACACTAAACTCCGAATAATGGTATTACCCACTTGGATGAAATAAGAATAAGATTTATTGTATGCTTATCCTTCATCAAATTAATTCGATGACAAGCAATGGATTTAGCATACTACTTATTCTTCTTGAAAAGGATTAAGAAGTGACATATCTCAAACTTGAGGAAGTCTTCATGAACCACCGGTAGGATTGAAAGAATAAATGGATTAAAAAGATAATCAAGGAAAAGAATCTTGAGCGAACCACCGTAAGAATTCGAAAATGACTTATGAAAGAGAAAGAATCACCGGGAAGAATTAGAAGAACAAAAATGCTTGAGGGGATTTAGATGCAAAAGAACAAAGAGATCATGAGCTTATTAAAGAACACTTGAACGAAGCACCGGGATAAATAGAGAACGATAATTGGAATGATGACCTCCGGTGAAAAGAAACGGCAAAACCAACTCCTGACATACTCTGGATGGATGAAAAGAATTTGCATGACCTGAAACAATTTGATAGGATAACATCGAGCTAGCACCGCGAATCTCCGGGAGAACGGACAAGATTTAGAGGAAAAACTCTTCTTCGGTCTTCAAAGTTGAGAATGACGACGAGAAACACCACCGAAATTCCTGAGATACTCCGGAAGAATGAAAAACGAAGAGGTTGAGCCAACAATGAAAATGATTTGAAATCGATCTTGGAAAGGCATGCGACTGATGAAATTCATTCTTACGTCCCACTTGAAAAGAATTGAGAGTAACTCCGGGGGAATTAGAAGAGTCAGGTAAGATCCTGGGAAAAGACCTGTGGGTTAGGGCCCACTAAAAGAAAAACATCATTGAAAAAGGATTGTTGATCGGATAGATGATGCACCGGAACAATTGAAATATTTGAATGAGGTGACCACCTCGAATTAATTCGAACACAGACAAATCTCTTGAGATTTCTTGAACACTCCGGAAGGTTAAACTGGCGAGAGGCGAGCGATCAAGGAGAACACTTGATCCAAGGAAAAGAATGTGATCAACCCGAAAAAAGTTGAATTGAATCCACCGGAAAAGAGATGAAGAATGACGAACGAGACGAGAATCCACCGGTTGAAATGATTGAGGGAAGACTGAAGAGGCTCCACATGAATGAAGTTGATGGTCGAAAGAGACTCAGACTCCGGGAAGAAGAGGGTGGGAGGGCGGGAAAAACAAAGGCAACTTGGAAGGGGAAACTGATGAATAACTTGAAGAGAAAACACTAGTTAAAATCATTTGAGGAAAGAAAGCAAAGACTTCGCACGAGTAGAATGGATACTCGATTACAGACTCCGGTTCCGAGAGGAAGAAGGGTGGGCGGGTGGGAAAATAAAACAACTGAGGATTGAACTTGACAACAATGAAGAGGCTCGAGTCAACTTGACGAGAAATGCACCGGATGAAAAGAAATGAGGAACAACGATCGGAAAAACAACTGCGTGAACCTAAAGAAAAATTTGAAGGGGAAGAGGGGTAATTCAAAACACCTACGTCAAGATTCCTCACCAGAGCGACGAAGGGGCAGAGGAGTAAAAAGAATTCCTACTCTCTGATATAACTAGACTCAGAAACAGTTTTCTTCTAGACTCAACAACGACCAAACTACACGATCAATCAAGGGGGCTCCTAGGGTCGGTCGAGGCTCTGATACCAACTTGTCACGCCCAATATGAGACCCTATCCAAAAGGAACTCGAAGGTCCCACCAAGGATAGACCCGCATATTGGAACGCTTTTGCAAGGTGGATATCATTACATCAACATTACATAATAGATGGGGATACATACATAAGGCATACAATGCCCACACGAATACAATATCATCATACAAGAGATAAACATCCGACTACGGATGATACATAAACAGAAACTCAAACAATATCCACCCTGCTAGCCCAGGCTGCCGACCTGGAACCTATCCCCTGATCGAAGAAGAAGCAGAAGATGAACTCAAGCAAGCAAGCATCACTCTCGCGTCAAAATCATCGCATAACCTGTACCTGCAACTGTTGTTGTAGTAATCTGTGAGCCACAAGGACTCAGCAATCCCATTACCATGGGTATCAAGACTAGCAAAGCTTAATAGGAAAGGAAGGGTAAAGTGGTGAGGTTGCAGCAGCGACTAAGCAAATATGGTGGCTAACATACGCAAATGAGAGCGAGAAGAGAAGCAAAGGAACGGTCGTGAAGCTAGCAATGATCAAGAGGTGATCCTGAACTCCTACTTACGTCAAACATAACACAGAAACCGTGTTCACTTCCCGGACTCCGCCGAGAAGAGACCATCACGGCTACACACGCGGTTGATGCATTTTAATTCGGATCTGGTGTCAAGTTATCTACAACCGGACATTAACAAATTCCCATCTGCCACATAACCGCGGGCACGACTCTCGAAAGTTTATACCCTGCAGGGGTGTCCCAACTTAGCCCATGACAAGCTCTCGCGATCAATGAAGGAATAGACCTTCTCCCAGGAAGACCCGATCAGTCTCGGAATCCCGGTTTACAAGACATTTCGACAATGGTAAAACAAGGCCAGCAAAGCCGCCCGATGCGCCGACAATCCCGATAGGAGCTGCACATATCTCGTTCTCAGGGCAACACCGGATGAGACAGGCTACGAGTAAAACCAGACTTCGAGTTTCCCCGAGGTGGCCCCGCAGGCGGCTCGGTTCGGACCAACACTTAGACAAGCACTGGCCCCGGGGGGGGGGCTAAAATAAAGATGACCCTTGGGTTGGCCGACCCAAGGGAAGGGGATAGGTGGTGGTGAGGCAAATGGTAAAACCAAGGTTGGGCCTTGCTGGACAAGTTTTATTCAAAGCGAACTGTCAGGGGGGTCCCATAAATCACCCGACCGCGTTAGGAACGCAAAATCCGGGAACATAACACCGGTATGACGGAAACTAGGGCGGCAAGAGTGGAACAAAACACCAGACATAAGGCCAAGCCTTCCACCCTTTACCAAGTATATAGATGCATTAATAATATAAGAGATATTGTGATATCCCAACATAACCCTGTCCACCATGGAGAAATCTTCAACTTCACCTGCAGCTAGTAACGCTATAAGAGGGGCTGAGCAAAAGCGGTAACATAGCCAAGCAACGGTTTGCTAGGAATGGTGTCAAAGGTTAGAGGTTCATGGCAACATGGGATGGCTTGATAAACAGGTAATAGGTCGCGCAGCATAGCGATAGAACGAAGCAACTAGCATAGCAATGATAGTAGTGAGATCCAGGGTAGCGGTCATCTTGCCTGAAATCCCGCAAGGAAGAAGAACGAGTCCATGAAGAAGATGAAGCCACCAAGACGAACCAAGCGTAGACGAACGAATCCTCACGATCGCAACGAAACGGGAACTATCGAGAAGAAGCACACAACATGGTAAACACACCACACATAGGCAAGACATGATGCACAACAAGCATGATGCATGAAAAGGTTACATGAAGCTACTCATGGCAAGAGATGATGCAAACAAGAACAACACATCAAGGCAAGTTTAAATGAGGCCGGGAACAACATATAACAATTCCGGTAAGTCCTCATATGCAAATTTCGAAATTGGTCCAGAACTGAATAAACCTTATGTTCAAGTTGTTAAACAGCAAGTTAAGATGCACCAAGATGATCTACACGAAATTCTAGTCAAGTTACATATAAAGTTCATTAGATTTGGAGCTACGGCCTAGAAGATATGAGCAAAACAAGTTAAGCATGGCATTGATGCAAAATGCACCCAAACATCAAGAAAACACACCAAAACAAGGATGCAACATGATAATATGAAACTACATGCAAAATCAAGCAAGTTTCATATAGAGCACACTCAAAACGGAGCAACGGTGCAACACATACACTCTATACAAGTCATTACAACAATTTGTCCATAACAGCAACTAGGCATCTCGCAAGCATCAAAACAATATGCTACAGCACCCCAACATAATAACAAAAGGCATGGGCATGAAGTACAGGTAAAGCATAACAAAACATGAACACTGAGCTATCTCCAGAAACAATCTAGAACATGCTCAAAAAGACATGGAGATATTGCAAATAATAACAGTTCAGACTTTAGCAGAAATAACATCAGGTTGCAATGTTTAGAGCTATCAAACAACATGTTACAGGAACATATCATGGCAAACAAAGGCATGGCATGAATCTACTAAAAGCATAGATCAAAAGTCCCTTACTGACCATGAGCCAAAAAGGCATAGAAAATATGATGGCACTCATGTAAACATGGCAAGTTATATTACAGATTCATACATGGCAGGAACAACGATAAGTAGGCATGTTCGTGAGCTTGAATCACTCACCACAGAGCAATACATGGCATGGCAAGGCAACCAACAGTAAGAAGACATGTTTATGAAGCTATACATGGCAAGAGAAAGTTCATATGGTGCATGGATCACTAGGAAAACACATGGGAACAAGTGAACTTAATGTAAACAGGCTGACAGCAACATTATCAAGCAACTTTGGAGCAAGATTACAACATGTTCCAGCAGGCTATAATTGCAACCAAGGGCATGAATGGATAGAGCATGACATGTATATCAAAACATGTTTATAGGACATCTTCAGATTATGCATAGAATGATTAGTAGCAACATGTTTACATAGCAACAAAATATAACAGAATCTGTCAGGAAAACAGCAACAACAAGTACCCTCCTTAACAAGTTTGATACACTCAGCACACAAATCACAAAAATACATGGATGGCACCCCTGGAAAGATGGCATAGCATAGATCAACATTCATGTAGACATCAACCTCATAGGATGCACACATTAATCATGGCAAAAATGATAAATGAGCAAGTTATAACAGTTTCAGCAGATTAACATCAACATGCACTCTTCCAACAGCATTTCGGGCATCAAACTGAGCTCAAATGAAAATGATGCAATGGAATGAAATGAAGTACTCGTCGAGATGAACAATTTGACATATTACACACACGAAACGGATCTACGGATGCAGAGATATAATGGCATGAACATGGCATGATTATGCAAAGTTATCAGGGACTTAGTGGATAAACAACCTCCGAGATCTAGATCTGGCGCGGGACCCGAGGGCGGTCGGAGACGAGGCGGCGGCTCGCCGGAGCTGGAGGCCGCGGAGGCGCCGGAGATGGCCGGGCGGCAGCGAGGAGGTGCCCGGAGGGGAGGGGATCGGCGCCGGTCGCCGGAGATGCGCGCGGAGGCGGGGCGCCGGCCTCCGGCGGAGGAGAGGCGGGGCCAGGCGGGCGCGGCGCCGGCGGGCAGAGCTGCGGGCGGGCGCGGCGGCGCGGCCGGGCCCGGTCGACGCCGTGGCGGCGCGGGAAGGCGGGGGCGGCGGCGATCCGGGCCTAGGCGGCGGAGGCCGGCCAGGCGGCGGCGGGCGCGAGCGCCGGCGGGTCGGAGCTCGCCAGCGGAAGGCGGCTCGGGCGCGGGGCACGCGGGCGAGCGGCGGCGGGCGCGCGGGGCAGCTCAGGGCCCGGCGCGGCTCGGGGCGGGCCCGATCTAGGCTCCACAGGCCCGGAGGCGGAGGGAGGAGAGAGAGGGCCGGCGGGGACACGTGGCGGCTTGGGATAGGCTCGGCGCGGCGGCGGACGCGTCCGGGCGGCGGTTGGACGTGTCCGTCGGCGGGAGGAGGAAGAAGCTAGGGTTTCATCCGCGAATTTGGAGGGGGATCACTTATTTATAGGTAGAGGGAGCTAGGTGAGTCCAAATGAGGAGCGGTTTTCGGCCAAGCGATCGCGATCGAACGGCCGAGAGCATGGAGGGGAGTTAGATGGGTTTTGGGCCACTTTGGAAGGGATGTTGGGCTGCAACAAAAGAGGGCTTTACGGTTACCCGGTTAACCTTTGGAGTATCAAACGACCTCCAAATGGCACAAAACTTGACAGGCGGTCTACCGGTGCTATACCAAG